>PVIW01000591.1:0-10480 GCA_004026585.1 Noctilio leporinus
AGCGATGTTGAGCATTCTTTCATATGCCTCTGGGCCCTTTGTATATCTTCCTCAGTGAGTTGTCTGTTCAGGTCCTTTGCCCATTTTTTAATTGGGCTGTCTGTCTCCCTGGTGTTGAGTCGCATTAGTTCTTTGTATATTTTGGAGATCAGACCCTTGTCTGAGGTATCATTGGCAATTATGTTTTCCTATACAGTTGAAAATTCACTTTGAATTTTGCTGATATTTTCTTTAGCTGAACAGAAACTTTTCAGTTTGATATAGTCCCATTTGTTGATTTGTTCTTTTATTTCCTTTGCCCTTGATGAAGTATCAGTAAACATATTTCTGCGTAGGATATCCAAAAGTTTAAAAAATATATATAGGCAGAAAAATATAGAAGTAACCTAATTTAACTTTATTAGTTGATGCTAAATTGTTCTCAAATCTTTTGTACAATTTGTATTCCCATCAATAGAGTATAATTATTCTCATAGGCCCATACCTATAATAATGTAACCCTTGATATTGTCAGGCTTTTTTTTTTTTTTTTTGAAGCAGGCTTTTTAATTTTAGCAATCTGATGAATATGAAGTGACTACTAAGGAGATAGGGCAGCTTAATTCATATTTATTGGCCATTTGAGTTTTATCTTATGTTAATTGCTTATTCATATTGATCGCCTATTTCTCAAGTAAACTGGAGTATTTTTCTTAATTGATTTGTAGGAGTTTATGAATTCTGGATCAGTTGCCAGTTTTATGCTTTTCAAATATGCTGAGTCCCCCAGTCAGTGGCTTGTGTTTTTAGTGTCTTTTGATGAAAAGAAACTTTTAAGATAAATTAAGTTAAATTTACTATTCTTTTATGTTTTGTGCATTTGGTATTGTGTTTAAGAAATTCTTACCTATCTTAGGATTTCAAATTTATCAGCATTACACTTTTTATAACATTCTTCTCTTATTAAAATTCCCAGCCTTTGTCGTGGCTCCTTCCTCATTCTTAAAGTGTTTATCATTGCTCTTTTTGCTTGATCAATATTGCCACATATTCATATTCTTGATTTGTGTGTATAAAGACCATATTTTGGTTTTGTTGTTTCTCTTGTTTTGTTTCCCTAGAATGCAGAGCCTGTAGTAAAGTTTATCAGCTAGCACTGTGTCAGTGACACAAATCTTGTGGCAGCAAGAATGAAAGATAAAAGAAGCATGGCAGATTTCTAATTTTTAATTGAGAAACAAATGTGTAATTTTATTCAGACAGTGCAGTTTGTCTGGATAGCTTAATCATCAACTTTTATTAGTCTATCTGTAGTACTGTTTTTAAAATCAGTCATCCATTACTCCATTGGTGGAGGGTCTAGAAACCCATGTTTATTGCAGTCCAAGGTCCTTTTCCCACTCTCTGAGACAGCCTGTTTGCTCTCAGGCCTCATGCTCATTCAGCTGTGACATTTGTAGAATCAATTCCTGTCAGACAAATACCATTATAAAAAATATCTCTAGGAAAAAAACAAATATTTTAATGTCCTCTTTTTGCCTATATGCCTTAATATTTTATTTTACTCAAAGCTCTTTAATAATTCATTGAAATGTAATTTAAGCCCTGGCTGGTGGCACAATGACTAAGGCACTGGCCTGCGAACCCAAAGGTCACTGGTTCGATTCCCCACTTAGGGCAAATAACCAGGTTGTAAGCCAGGTCTCCAGCCAGGTCCATGGCTGGAGGCAGGTGAAAGGCAACCATACATTGATGTTTCTCTTCCTCTATGCCTTCCTCTCTCTGTGGAAATAATAAATAAAACCTTTAAAAAAAAAGAGAGAGAAAATATAATTAACCTTAACATGGTTTATAGTAGAGTTTATATTTTTTCCTTTAACATGTTTTTGAGTTTGAACAGCTCTTTTTAGCCACTCATTCATCTGCTCACTTAGCTCTTGTGCTTTTGGGGTTGAGTTTCATAAATTACTTTTATAAATTGATTAATTAATTAATCCATTAATTAGTTAAAATCGTTACCTGAGGATATGTTTATTGATTTTAGTGAGAGGAAGGAAGAGAGAAAGAGAAAGAGAGATAGAATGATGTGAGAGAGAAGCATCAATGGGTGGCCTCCTGTACACGCTCCAGCTAGGGATCAAACAAATCAGGTTTGTGCCCTGATTGGGAATCGAACTCATAACCATTTGGTGTATGGGCCAACGCTCCAACCCAATAGCAGAATAGTGCTTGCATTTATTTACTTCTTTGTTCCAACTTTCTACAACTTTGACTTTACAGTTAAAGTCTTTATTATGTCACCTCTTTATACAAACAATATTTTCAACCTCTATATCCACAATTCCTTTCTCATTGTCATATTGTCTTGGTTTACATAACAGCCTCTATAAAATGTTGTCAAAACCTTTGTTATTGCAGTTCAGTTCTGCATGTCTAATCTCTATTAAAATTTCCTTAAGGTATTTTTACTTCTTAGTTTTTTACATGAGCATCCTGGGCTTTCTGACCTGTGCTTTGACATTGTGCCTTTCATCTCCTGGTATAAAAGATCTTTGCAAAACAATATTATATTATAATACTGTCTATAAAAGTGGTCAGTATTTGCATTTGATCCCACTTTAAAAAGTCATGTTCTTTTGTTTGAATAGCAAAGTGATTGTGTTAGTTTTTATTTCCCTGCCAAATAACACACGTGGTCTTTCCTGGGCCTTTGTGGGCATTTATTTAAATATTAATTCCATTCTACTGCTTTCACCCATGCAATTGCTTAAGTTATTCAGTAATTTTTTAATTCTCACATGGCATATGTTGAGAGTAGAAGGGGAAATAGCTAAGATCTCAAGTTTCACATTTGAATGATCTTAACAATAAAGGTCTTTGTGACCTCTGAAGTAATAACTCAATATGTTCTCATTTTATTTTACTAATTTCTTAACTGAATTTAGATCTGAGCTAAAAATGCAGTAAACAGAGTGCTTTGGTTGACACAGTTTTTCAGTGCTGGGCTATTGAAAAAAAATTCTTTATGTGTGGGAAGAATATTTCAATGTCTCATTTGACTGACATGGACCAAAAGTCAAACATCAACAGAACTATGAAGTCATAAAAATAGCAATATGACATTTTTTAAAGCTCATCCATTGCTTATACCCAGGGGCCTTTCCAGATGCCTACCTTTCATTAGCTTTTAACCAGTGAAAGTAACATTTGGATGCACACACTTCCTCATCGCTACTTCTGCTCACTTTGTGTTTATGACTAGACAGTGCATCTAAAATATTAACACTCAAAACTGGCCAACAACCCTTATATTACATTTTCCTAATTATTATTTTTCTTTTTTATTAGACCTGCTGGGGGGAACATTGGTTAATAATCTGATTATTGGTTTTAAGTGTACCATTCTGTAACTCACCTATATTGTGTGTTTACCACCCATAGTCAATCCTCCTTGTATCATCATTTATCTCCACTATGTTCTATTCTACCTACCCCATTTTCCCTCTAATAATCACCATACTGTTGTCTGTGTCTAAAAGTTTTTTCTTAATCCCTTCAGTGTTTTCACCCAGATCTACAACTGCCCACCTCTGACAGCTGTCACTTTGTCTCTATGATTGTTTCGACTTGGTTAGGTTATTTTGTTTAATAGATTCCACATATGAGTGAAACGATGTGGTTTTTGTTAAAGGGAGAGAGGAATAAAAAGAGAAAAGCATTGATTTGAGAGATAAATATTGATCCATTGCTCTCCAATACACACCCAGTCTGAGAATCAAAGCCACAACCCTTTGTTTACTGGATAATGCTCCAACTAACTGAGCCACATCAGTGAGACTTAAACCACAGCTTTATTTATTTATTTATTTATTTATTTATTATTTTTAGAGAGAGGGGAAGGGAGAGAGGCAAGGACAGAAAGAGACATCAATGCATGGACGCCTTCCACCTGCCTACAGCCATGGACCCGGCTGGAGATCCAGCCTGCAACCTGGCCATGCACCCCAACTGGGAATCCAACCAGTGACCCCCGGGTTCACAGGCTGGCACCCTATCCACTGAGCCACCAGCCAGGACAAAACCACAGCTTTTTTAATCCACTCATCTACTGATGGGCACTTGGGCTGCTTCCATATCTTGTCTATTGTGAATAACACCACTATGAACATAGAGGTCCTTATATGCCTTGGTGTTGTAGGATTCTTCAGATATGTTCCAAGGAGAGTAATTCTTGGGTCATAAGGCAGTTCCATTTTTATTTTTTTTAGGTAACTCCATACTGCTTTCCATAGTGGCTGTACCAATCTGCATTCCACCCAACAGTGCACAAGGGTTGCCTTTCCCCACATCCTTACTAACATTTATTGTTTATTTAGTTATTGATGATGGCCACTCTGACAGGTGGGAGGTAATAGCTCATTGTGGTTTTAATGTGTATTTCTCTGATGATTAGTGATATTGAGCATCATTTTATATGTGCATTGGCAATCTACATATATGTCCTCTTCATTTAAGTGTCTATTCAGGACCTTTGCCTACTTTTTTTATTGAATTGTTTATTTTTTTGGAGTTGAGTTTTATGTTTTTAATAAATTTTTATATTAAACCTTTATCAGATATATCATTGAAAAATATGTTTTCCCATTCAGTGGGTTGTCTTTTATTTTGTTAATGGTTTCCTTTGCTGTGCAAAACCTTTCTAGTTTGATGTAGTCCCAGTTCTTTATTTTTCCTTTTATTTCCCTTGCCCAAGGGATATATCAGAAAAAATATTGCTATAAGATATGTCAACTATTTTACTGCTTGCTTTCTTCTAGGATTTTTATGGTTTCGAGCCTAACTTTTAAATAATCTATTCATTTTGAGTTTATTCTTGTAGTATGCGGTATAAGAAGGTGGTCTAGTTTTATATTTTTTGTACATACATACTATGTGTTCAGTATTTCCAACACCATTTATTCAATAGACTACTTTTACCACATTGTATGTTTTTGCCTCCACTGTGAAGTAGTAATTGACTCTAAAGGCATGCTGAAATCCCCTTTGTATATTTGCTGCTTGTTAAGTTTATTGCATCTAGCTATGATGTCTGAATCTTGCCACCGTGTGTGTTGTTTCTGGGCCTCTTCAGAGGGACTTTGATGTCGACCAATGTCAGACATATGTGACTGGCCCTGAGCAATCTATTTATTTTGAGCTACAAGCTATTCACTGTTTGCATCTGCTTCTGCTGGGCCTTAGTGCATGTGTGTAAGGCTAGGATGCACACCAAAGAAGGATTTTTACCTGCACAACATCTCGGGGCAAGCCAGATCTGCCTCCATCTGTGTTAGCCTGCCAGGTACTTGTTAGGCTTAGTCACTGAAGAGGCTTCTGGTGGTACTCAAGTTACATGAAGTTCACATGAGTCACCAGGTAGGGTGAATGGTATTTACCAGATTGATACAGGGTCCAGTGCTGGGTCTGAGGACACTTAGCAAATGTCTCTGGGTATACCAAGTCTAGCTGCCACTCACTGGGTGCTTGCACAGTTTACATTTTTGTTTTGGGATGATGTCTCAGGGAGTCATCAATGTGAGGTCAGCATAGTTTATCCAGCCTGAACAAACCAAGGTTTGTGTGTATAAAGGGAGGGCACTGCACCAGTTAGGCGTGAGAGAGAAAAATAGACCTTGTCCTACTGCCACACAATGCATTGTGTCCCGGATTTGGCTTCCTTCCCTTCCTTCCCTGTTGGCTCCATGTAGTTTTTTTCTTTATTTTACTTAGTGTAGTATTCATTTCTTCCTTTATGCTTTTGCTGTACTCAAAGAGTGCTCTGAGCATCCTTATTACTGGTGTATTGAACTGTGCATCTGATAGGTTGGCTATCTCTGTTTTGTTTAGTTCTCTTTCTGGAGTTTTGCTCTGTTCTTTCATTTGAGTGATGTTTCTTTGTCTCCTCAACCTGGCAGCCTCCCTGTGTTTGTTTCTCCATATTAGGTAGAGCTGCTTTGACTCCTTGTCTTGGTGCACCTGTTATGTTGTATATGACGGAACATGAGGTAATTCCTAGGGCAGGCAACCTGCTTCACTGCTTTGTGGTTTTGTATATGGGGCAGAGGGTGGAGAGGGAATAATGCCACTTCCTGACTCCTAAAGGCTTTCTGGGCACTTGCCTTATATCCAGTCACTTCACCCACTTCCCATATTTGACTGGTACCCCTCTGGCTGTTGCCCTGGTAGTGGTTCTTAGTGTGAGTGGGTTTAAATATGTTCTAGGACCATGTGGACCTTTTAAGTAAGCTCTTCTGATAGACCTGCAGTTTTTTCCACTTTTCCAGCCCCCACTGGTTTTTTTTTTCAGCCTGACGTTATGAGGTTTTATTTTCCCAGTGCTGGAATCTTGGGCTGTTTGGTCTGGCCTGGGGTCTGGATCTTCTACTCCCCCAGTAACCCTCCAGATATCGATCCTCCACATGTGAATGTGAGGCCATCCATTCCATGGGCTACCATAGCCACTGCCTTGCTGCCACCACACTGAGTCCTGTCCAGCCAGCTTCCTATCTCCAGGCTTCTACCCATGTGAATGAATATGGTTTCTTTAATCTTTGGTTGTCAAACCTCCATACATTTCCATTTTGGGGCAGTTCTGGGTGTTTTTGTTTTAAGATTAGTTTTGATCCTTCTTATGTTTGTGCAAGGAGGCAAAGCATGTCTACCTATACCTCCATCTTGACCAGAATTCTCCAGAGTCTAATTTAATAATTTCCACTATTAAGCCTCATGTTAGGGGATTTCCAGTTGTTCAATTGATAACACATGTTTTAAAAACTGGTATTTCTAGTCTCTCTATTTATTTCAGTTGTATATCTAATACTAATCTGTAGATGGGATGAAAAGAGAAGTATTCATTTTAATCCCTTCTATCAAATATTATATAGATTATAGTTGTTATTGCTAAAATTACTATCTTAAATTTGTTGCATATGTAATTAAAAAACTATGTATTGATTTATTTCCCATTGATTCACAAGATGCCTGACATTTTTACTAACATGAAACTCTCTTTATGCTATTCTTAGCTATATAAGTATTCTGTATCTTAAATAGGCATGGATATCTATCTATCTGCCTCCATGAATATACTAATGAAAATAAATAAATAAATAAATGCTAACAGGTACAAAGGTGATGCTTCAAACTTAGTGATATCCAGGCATCTGGTGACTGATAAGTGGCCCACACTCATAGTTTCATTGTTACAACGAGGCAGTTGACAGTTTATGTCTTTTCAGGGTTGTCTTTTATACAGGGAGCACAACTAAAATATCTGAGCATGTGACTTTTATCCTGCTTCCTTAATTCTATAACAACAACAGCAGATAAGCCATCCCTGTTTTATTGAGTGTTCCTTACAACACATGAGGGAGGAAGCCATCAGATGAGCAGGGAAGATTGTGCACATGTAGGACTCACATTTAGATTCCAGTTAACGGGACTCCAAAAAGATTTTGCAAGATTGATGGAATCTGTAAAGGGTTTTCTGTCAATAGAAACTTCCTAGTCCTGGCTAGTGTGGCTCAGTGGATTGCTGCCTGTGAACCCAAGGGTCACTGGTTTAATTCCTCATCAGGGCACATAATCAAGTTGCAAGCCAAGTCTCCAGCCAGGTCCCCAGCTGGAGGCAGGTGAAAGGCAAAAATACATTGATGTTTCTCTCCCTTTCTTCCTCCTTCCCTGCCCTTCTTGCTAAAAACAATGAATAAAATTTTAAAAGAAAAAGAAAAAAGAAACTTCCTCTGTTTCTCCTTTGTCCTTTTATTGCCTATGTTTATTTTGGGTTCCAGGAAAGATCAAGTGACTAATTGTACAATGACCAACAAGAAACCTCCTGTGAAGGGAAAAGGGGAAACTGCCTTTTCGTCATTATTCCTGGTGCCCAATTCTTTTATATTAAAACTAATTACTCCTATTAGAATGTGAGAGGAGAGGTCATTACTCCTGTTATTATTATATTTTTTTGCCTACTTTTAAAAGCCTTGTTTGTTTGTTTTTATTGTACTTTTCATTACCATTTATCTCTCTTATACCCTCCTACCTCCAGCAGCCACCACCCTGTTGTTAGTGTCAATGAGTCCTTTTTGCCTTTTGCTCATCCCACCACCCCCTAATCTCCTCCAGAATGTCTGCCTGCTCTCTGTGAGTCTGTCACTGCTTTGCTTGTTCATTAGATTCCGCATATAAGTGAGATCATATGGTATTTGCCTTTCTCTGACTGGCTTATTTCACTTAGCATAATTTTCTCAAGGTCCATCCATACTGTTACAAAGAAGTTTTTTTTCTTTCTCTTATGGCCAAATAGTATTCCATTGTGTGAATGTCCCACAGGTGTTTTATCCATTCATCTAATGATGGACACTTGGGCTGCTTCCATATCTGATGATTATAAATAATGTTGCAAAAAATAAGGATGCTTATATACTTTCAAATTAATGTTTTTGGTTTCTTTGGATAATTTCCCAGAAGTAGAATCACTTCTTAACGGCTTATACAGCAGTTAAGTTATTAATTGTTTGAGATATCTTCATACTGCTTTCTGCAACCTATGTTTCCACCACTGCTGCAGAAAAAGTTTCCATTTATCCACATCCTTGACAGCACTTGTTTGTTGATTTATTGATAATAAACATTCTGACTGGTATGAGGTTATTGAGGTTTTAATTTGAATTTCTCTGCTGCTTAGTGATGTTGAGCATCTTACGTTTATTGTCCATCTACATACCCTCTTTGGAGCAGTTCCTTTACCCACTTTTTAATTGGATTGTTTGATTTTTTTGTGTGTTCAGTTTTGTAAGTTCCTTATTAAGTTTAGATATTAAAGCCTTATCATATATATCAGTAAATATGTTCTACAATTCAGTGAGTATTTTTATTTTGTTGATGGTTTATTTGCTGTGCAAAACCTTTATTTTTCTGATATATCTCCTCAGACAAGGGAAACAAAAGAAAAAATAAACAAATAGGACTATGTCAAACTTTGCTGTGCAAAACCTTTTTAGTTTGATGTAGTCTCATTTGTTTATTTTTTCTTTTGTTTTTCTTGCCTAAGGAGATATATCAGAAAAATCATTGCTTCCAGCAATATTTGAAATCTTACTGACTATGTTTCTTTTAGGAATTTTTGTGGTTTGGGATGTAACATTTAAGTTTTATTCTACTTTGATTTATTATTGTGTGTGGAATAAGAAGGCAGTCTAGTTTCATTTTTCTGCACGTACCTGTCCAATTTTCCCAACACCATCTACTGAATAACCTATCTTTAGCCCATTGTATATACTTGCTCCTCTTTCAAATACTAGCTGACTAGAAAGGTGTGGGGTTATTTCTGGGCTCTCTATTCTGTTCTATTGATCTGTCTGTTTTTATTCCAGTAGCACCATGTTTTGATGACTATGGCCTTGTATTTTGATATCAAGTAGCATGATGTCTCTAAATTTCTTTTTAAAAAGATTACTGTTCCTATTAAGGGCTTTTTGTGGTTCCATATAAACTATGAAATATTTGACCTAGTTCTGTGAAATACGTCATAGGCATCCTGATAAAAAAATGCATTGATTCTATAGATTTCTTTGGGTAGTATGGACATTTTAATTATGTTAATTCTTCCTGTCTATGAAGATGGTATGTGCTTCCACTTATTTGTATCTTCTTCAGTTTCTTTCTTCAGTGTCATAATATTTTGAATATAGGTCTTTTACATCTTTGGTTAGATTTACTGCTAGGTATTTTTTTAATCAATTGTGAATGGGATTGTCTTCTTACTTTCTCTTTTGATAGCTCATTATTAGCACATGAAATGCAAATGTTCCTGAATATTAATTTTGTATGTGCTAATAAACTGAATTTATTTATCAGTTCCAATAGTTCCTTGGTGGAACCTTCAGGTACTATATGTGCAATATCATGTCATTGGCAAATAAAGATAGTTTTACTTCTTCCTTCCCAATCTGGATGCCTTTCATTTCTTCTTGTCTGATTACTATGGTTTGGACTTCCAATACTATAATGAATAAGAGAGGGGAAAGCACACATCCCTGCCTTGTTTCTAATCTTAAGGGGAATGCTTGGAATTTTTGCCCATTGAGTATGATGCTGGCAGTGACTTTGTAACATATGGCCTTTGTTATGGTTAGATATATTTTCTCTTTGCTAAGAACTTTTATCATAAATGGGTGCTGGATTTTATCAAATATTTTTTCTGTATCTATTGATATGATCATGTAGTTTTTATTCTTCATTGTTTATGTGATGTATCACATTTATTAATTTGCAAATGTACCAACCTTGCACTCTTGGAGTATATCCAACTTGATCATAGTGTATGATCTTTTTGATGTATTTCTATATTAAGTATGCTAATATTTTGTGAGGATTTTAACACATCTATGTTTATTGGGGATATTGGCTGATAAATTTTCTTTTACTGTAGGGTCTTTATCTGTTTTGGACTTAAGACAAA
>PVIW01000591.1:10580-22443 GCA_004026585.1 Noctilio leporinus
TTTTTTTTTTTTTTTTTTTTTTTTTTTTTTTTTTTTTTTTTTTTTTTTTTTTTTTTTTTTTTTTTTTTTTTTTTTTTTTTTTTTTTTTTTTTTTTTTTTTTTTTTTTTTTTTTTTTTTTTTTTTTTTTTTTTTTTTTTTTTTTTTTTTTTTTTTTTTTTTTTTTTTTTTTACTGCTTCAATTTCACTGGTTGTAATCTGTCTATTCAGATTCTCTGATTCTTCCAGATTGTCCAATTTGTTGGCATATCATAATATTTTCTTAGAATCCTTTGTATTTCTTTGGTGTCAGTTATTTCTTCTCTCCATTTCTGATTTTATCTGTTTGGGCCCCCTCTCTTTTTTTCTTGGTGAGTCTGGTTAAACATTTGATAGCCTTGTTTATCTTTTCAAAGAACCAGCTCTTGGATTCATTGATCTTTTGTATTGTTTTTTAGACTTTATTTCATTTATTTCTGCTCTAATCTTTATTACTTCTTTCCTCCTACTTAATTTGGGATTTGTTTATTGTTCTTTAAGGAGTTCCTTAAGTGTTAAGTTAGATTGTTTATTTGAGATTCTTTTAGTTTCTTGATATAGGCCTGTAGTGCTAATGAATAGCCCTCTTAGGACTGCTTTCCCTGTGTCCCACAGATTTTGGGTTGTGTTCTCATTTTCATTTATTTCAAGTATTTTTTATTTCTTCTTTTATCTTGTTTTTGACCTACTCCTTGTTTAATAACATGTTATTTAGCTTTTCAGAGTTCTTCTTGTGTTTGATTCACAGTTTTGAGCACTGTGGTCAGAGAAGCAGCTTGATATGATTACAGTCTTAAATTTTAATGGTCTCTTGATTAGCTTTCTTTTTCAGTTCTCATGAACCTTTGTGATATTTTGTGGTATTTTTTTCCTTTCATGAATTCTGTCCCCAAATCTCTTTCCATCTAACTATTCTCTTTCCATCCAGCAGAGTGGTTTTTACTTTGCGATTTACTCTGGTTTTACCACCAAGAAGTTGTATGGCCTTAGACAATTCATAACCGACTTGAGAGCTTCGCTTTTCGCATTTGTGAAATGAAACAGTTTGGTTAGGAATTTCTAAGGTTCCTGTTGGCTCTCATCGTCTCTCTGTTCTTAAAAAATTTCAACTCTTGATTGGCACATATCAGGCATTATTCCACATGTTCACAGGAATCGCACTTATCTGTCACTCTCCGTGCATGCTGAAACCCAGTGATTGTTTTTCACCACTGCCATTGTCAAAGCTGATTAAAGAACTCTGAGCCAGTTGATGTGTTGGGGTCCTGAGCATATAGAAGACACTTAGAAAATGCTAAAGCATTGCTGGAGTGCTGAGAAGTTAAGAAAATTTGTTGAGCTTTGTGTCTGTCACTTTAATTTCCTGTGTTTAGATTTTCTCATTTGTAACAAAAAAGGAATGGATTAGAGATTATCAACCTGGCAGCACATGAAGAATTATAAAATTATAGATTATACAATTTCCTCTAAGACCAATTAAATCAGTTTTCTTGATTGGGACAGGGTAGCTGGGCATGATGTCTGTATTTTTAGAAAGTATTTCAGGTGATTCTAATGTATATGTAGATGCATGAATCACTGGATTAGATGATCCCTATAATTCATTTTAGTTCTAATTTTTTTGTGTGTGATATGGGAGGTGATCAACAAACATTTTTCTATAAAAGGTCAGATAGTAACTATTTTTTAGCTCTGCTGACTATATGATCTCTATGTCTTCTACTCAACTTGGCTTTTGTAAGGCAAAGCAAATGTAAAAATGGGTATGGCTAGATTTGGCCATTGAGCTATGGTTTTGCTGACATCTGGTCTATGGCATAAAATTTACTTTGGAATTGATAGGCCATCAGCTAATAGAATAGTTTGGGTCCTATATATCAACCAATTATATGTGAGTTCAGTCCAGAAAGTATCCAGCCATGTAATATGAAAAATAGAGACATTTATTGAAGAAGACACAAGGAACATTGTACATAGGACAATGATACCTCAGTCCCCTTCAAAGTAGGCTGGGAGAACATACAGTTCTCCCAGCATCTATTTCACTGTTCAAAACATCCTGAGAATCCTTTGTTGGAATCACCATTAGCTGCACCATTGTATTTTCCTGAATCTCATCTACAGTTTAAAATATCTTCCCTTTTATTGTTGGGAAAAGCCAGAAATCACAGTGTGCCAAATATGGGCTGGAAGAGGCCTGGGTCACCTGGCTAATTTGATGTTTTGCAAAAATATCTCTGCGTAAGATGTGATGCACATGTTGTCCTGATGAAACTGCCTATCAGCAGTTGCCCATAGCTGCCACTATTTACCTTGTATTGCATCTCTCAACTGTGGAAAGACATTGAGATAGTACTCTTAATTAATTGTTTATCCTGGAGAGGTGAACTCATGATGGACAACACCTTCCCAATCAAAAAACACAGTTAATATGGTCTTAATCTTGTTGCATCTTTGCTGTGCCTTCTTTGGATGTGGAAAACTGGGCATCTTCCATGGAGACTATGGGGCCTTCATTTCTGGATTATAGCCATCATAGACCCATGATTCCTTCCCAGTTATACCCTCTTGAAGAAATCTGGTTCATTGGTAGCAGTTTAAATCAAGTCATTAGCAACTGCAGCACAATGTTCCTCCTGCTCTGGTAGCAGAAACTGTGGAACAAGGTTTGCCATAGCATGTTTCATGCCAAGATCCTGCATCAAAATGTTGGACATTTTGTAGTTTTTGGAAACACCAGATCAGCTTCTAGTTCTCACAATGTCAGTTGCCAATCTTTGTTGATTGCAGCCTGTACTTGTTCAACAGTGTCACGTGTTCTGCTTGTTGTGGGCCTTCCAAAACATGGATAACTTTCAATATATTCTCTACTACTCTAAAACGTTTATGCCACACTTTTATTTGCGCTGTACTCATTGCATTGCTTCTGAAAGCCATCTGAATCATCTGAGTAGTTTCAATGAAAAAGTATTCAAGCTTAATGCAAAATTTAATGCATATTTTTCACTTTACTCAGTCATTTTGAGTGTGATAGCCACACAGTACACATGCTCACTCAATAGCATATACTGACCCCAAATGACTAGTATGGTGAAGTCATCATTGTCCATGCATGCATATTCCAGTCCACCCTCTTTGGTTGTAACATCAATGTTGTGCAAACCATTCTCATTATATTAACAATGGCTGGACTTTTTCTGGACAGACCTTATTTATCTATAAGGCCTATAAAAGATGATGCTTAATGAGAGAAACCACAATATTCCAAAATTAAGATGCTTAGAGAAGCATATTATATTATTTGTTAAAGATAGTAAAAATATTAATAAAATATTTTGATATGTCAGTTTAAAATCCTATTTTTGAGCATTTTTTTGACATATTCTTAATGGATACCACATATACCCACTTGCATTCATCAAGTACTCACTGATGGCCTATCATGTGCTTTAACAAAGCAAGGTAGAATACAAGTAAGTGCTAATATGATAATAGATTCAATAAGTGATATCACATTAAAGGGTACATTTGAGTCTTCCTTTGCTTATTAGCACACTTAATACCATGATTGCTAAAGGACATGAACAGACACTTCTCCAAGAAGGACATACGAAAATGGTGTATTGCAGAACTCACTTTTGTGAAAGTTATCCTAGAGACAGTGTCAAACCCATAATAAAAAATGAATTTGGTTTTTGAGTCAGCAATACACCATTTCTGTGATATATTTAATTAAAATAGTATTCCAGAGTAAAATATTGTTAAAGAAGAAAAAAACTGCTTAATTTGCTATAATATGTCTAAAATACTATCATTTAACATGTAATATATAAGCTAATTGGCATATTTTCCATCTTTTCTATTAACTCTTCAAAATCTAGTATGTACTTTTAATATGTGTAAAAATATGTATGTGTATAAATATGTTTGCATGTGTTTGGTAATATTGCAATTTATATTACTTAAAAGAGTAATTCTTTAAACAAATGAATTAATGTAGGCATTTTGAAATAATGAAAAGAAAACATTGTATTAATATGATTTGAGAAGCCGACAGAAGGCAGTAATTAAATGGTGAATTGCGTGTGAACATTTTAAATAATATTCTCAATGCTATAGAATAGACTATTTCCAATATTCTTTAAGTCTAACTATGAGGTTCATTTTACATAATAGACATTTGTACTCTAAAAAAAAAAAGAAGAAGATAGACATACAGAGAGCCCATAGACATATGAAAAGATGCTCAACATTGCTAGCCATCAGAGAGATGCAAATTAAAACCAAAATGAGATACCACCTCACATCAGTCAAAATGGCCATCATTAACTAATCAACAAACAACAAGTGATGTGGAAGATGTGGAGAAAAAGGAACCCTAACTCCCTTAATCATTAAAAATAGGCATCAACATATTTTATACCTTTATGTTTACCTAGAAAAAGTCTTTTGTCATTAGTTGTAATGGATTTTCTTTCTTTTATGTCAAGAACACTATTTTTATAACTTTTTGCAGTCAGAAAATGTCACACCAACTTATTGTGGTTTGCCACAGGTTAGAGTACACAAATCATTTGTGTAGATAGCAAGTGATAATAATTTACTAAGGGTTAGAGTTTATAGTGTACTATAAGTAACTCACTTATGCTGTTAATGTTAATAAATTATAGCAATATAGTACCTGACTTTTTATGTGCTCTAGGAGCACAAGTGATAGATGCAGAAGGATAAACCAGTTTCAAGAACATATTTTGAGAAGAACCTGTTTTCATAATAACCATTATCTCTTAAGTCTGTGTACATGCCCTAAAGATAAACAGGGCCTTGGGTCAGGTGTGTGCTGCTGAGTGCTGAGAAGCAGTTAGTTTGGGCCTACCTGGAAAGAGCTATGATTTAAAATGTTTTAATACCTCCTTTTATATACTTCACATGTCATCTGAAAATGCCTAGTAGACACTCCAAATGAGAGAAAGGATTAAGTTAGGTTAAAAAGCTCAATGAAAACAAACTCATGAGACTAAAAATACTTTGGTGTTTTGCAACTTCCTTCTAATCCAAATAGCAATGTATATTTTCAGGCTGAGCAGCTCAGGGGGATAATTCCAGCCCAGATTACTTGCTAAACTACTTACCACACTGCCATTCTCCTTTCACAGACATTGCTTTCTGCATGAGAAATAATGCATTCATTTATGATTAACACAGATTTTTAAGTTAATAACTATATGGGGATAATACAGGAATGTTTTGAATAATATTACTGTCATAGGCACAGTGGGTTTGACATGAAACCCCTGTAATGTGAGCTACAGGTCCTCTCACTTTGAAAGCTCTACACTTAATTATATATGCATAATTTTGATTCTTGTTTTTTCTCATCATTTTTTAAAAATATTTATTTATTTATTATTTAAAAATTTTTATTTTATTGTTATTGTATTACGTTCATCTCCCATTTACTCCCCTCTGTCCCCTTCCCCACCCAGCCACTCCCTGCCAAAGTCAATCCCACTTTGATTCTCTTTTTGAGGGCATGCTTATTGATTTTAGAGAGAGGAGAAGGAAGAAGGAAGGGAAAGAGTGTTGACGTGAGAGAGAAACATCTATCTGTTGTCTTGTGTATATTCCCAATGAGGATTGAACCTGCAACCTAGGCAGGTGCCCTGATTGGGAATTGAACCCGTTACCCATGAGACAATGTTCCAACCACCTGAGCCACACCAGCCAGAGCTTGATTCTTTTTAAAAGATGAATCCCTCAAATTATTTGTTTCAGGTGCCATAAAACCTGGATTTAGCTCTCATCACAGCTATGAATCTTTGGCTATGAAATCAAGCATTCAAAATCCATTTAAATTTGTGTTCTGCTGAGCAAAAGAAACAACCTCAGAGATTTTGGCAGTAGTGAATGTTAGTTCAAAGTGGAGTTTTCAAAATGCCAAGATACTAGGCGAAGGGGCATTGGGCCCTAAGTTATCCTTTGTTGTGTTTACTGTTTCTGAAGCATTGAGGTTCCTAGAGGTATACAGTACAGTTGGATTGAATCTTTGTCCATGTCCTGATTGTGAGCTCTTCTTTGGTGAACTCTCTCTCAGGTTCTTCCATGTGCCTGAGGCATGGAAGACCTGAGGGTCAGAGGAGTGGAATTCGTTGGCTTCCCTTCAGCACCCTGCTGGAGAGACAGGGAAATCAGAAGCTGTCATCTGTGTCTAAACATGCCAAGGACTGGAAACTCCTCCAAGGCATGCCTGTTTCCTGGGCCCCACCTTGGAATTAAGGCACATGCCTCCTATTTTCTAAAAGCCCCAAAATCTACTTGAGGATGAAACCACACTTATTGAAAGGCAGAAGCCTTTTTAGAAAAACAGGTGTGTCAGCCCTCTTGTTACCTCCATTCATGAATCAGATCGTAGAGGAAATGAGCTCTTTCTCTTGCATAGAAGTTCATCTGTGACTATTGTTTTTGTGTATACACTGTGCTTTCTATTCTTTGGGCATTGGCTTTTGAAGCTTAAAAGCCAATATTCATGTGACTTTAAAATTTCAAACTATCAATTCCTGACTCTAAAAGCCAATTTTTGAAACTTGAAAGACCAGAATTAATTTTCTGTTCTCTGGTTCTAATATGGTTTCTCCATCAAAAGGCACTGGAAGTAGAGTGTGCAAATTGAAAAGCCTGTGAGGTCCAAGGCATTAGTTAGTAGTTAATAATATTATCTGGCCGCATTATTCAGTAATGGCATTTCAGTGGCTGCAAAGCTGACTGTAATGCAGGTGTCTCCTCCCCTTGCCACCTTTTCTTCCCATCAGCAAATGTGCTAGCCCATTAAATTGAATGAATGTCTGCTCATATGCTGTGGGTGAGTGCCCATTGTTAAGATGAGCTTGTTCTTTATCAGGTCAGGATAACTAGGTCACGTTGTGGGTAACTATCATCATCTGTCCTGCAGCCACTTTAAGCAACTAGACTATATGAAAGATGAAAATTTGAAAAAATTTTTCCCCTAAATTTGATAAGTATGTTCTATTTGCCATTAGACATCAGAAGTTCTGGATTTATGCTTCAGAAGTGAGCCTCACTAGTAGAGAATGTAATTTGCTGTGCTCAAACACAAATTCTTACACAAAATTTATATGTTACATTTAAGTACTGTCAAAATAGTAGTTTTTGGATGTTATTTTGTAATAACACTGCATATAATTTGGAGTTGTTTAGACAAGCAATATTTAAATGTTTCATTGATTGGAAGTGTAAAAATGAAAGACTTTTGTTATATAGTATTTTTCTTGACATTCTAAAACACTTAAGGAAAGACAAATTTGGAATTCTTCATAGCACTGACATGCAGAAATGTCAACAGTCTCAACTACACTTCTCTCAATTTCTCATTTCAAGAAAGCAATGTTATTCTTTTGCAGGATGAATGCAACAAGATATTTGAAATGCTTTTGAGCTAATTTTCTAGTGGTACTATCTTAGTGGTAGTTACAATTCTAATTTACCTCCCAGACCTTAACTAGACTAGCAGCTTCCTGTGAAAATTAATGGTAGTGAAATACGAGAGTATTCTTTCATTCAAAATTAGTAAAAGTAACTCAATTGGGATTTAACAACCCTTGAATTTTAGTTTTGAAATATTACATGTGGGAGCAATAATAATTAAGTCTTCCACACCCACTAGAGTTATAAAATGGATGTGGGCTTTGGATAATTTTTACCCCCATTAACAGTGGGCTGGGCTTAAAATGATTTTTTCTTGAATCTGAAACAATTGTTAAAGATAATTCCAAGAGGGAGGAAACTGAAGTTCAGAATTACTGGGATAAAAAAAGCACGTCACAAACAGCAAGCTTGATCAATGGTATGTGGAAACAGACAATATATTTAGATGTGCTAAGCTGGAATTTTTAATCTTCCATTAAAGATCAGTATTTAAATTTCCCAATCTCCTCTACCAATCATTTCGTACTAAAGATAAAGATTAATTTTGACAATGAAAAATAGAAATAATAGAAGCTAATGACAGAAATGCATTTCTGTCAACATTTTTGGCAAAAATGCCATTTCTAAAAACCTATATCTTAACTATAAATAAAATAATACATTAATATTGTAAATGAGGAGAATAAATTTCTGACTGAGTAAAGCCAGAATAAACAGTTACTTCTAAGACAAGAAAAAGCAGTAAATTTTTGTCCAGTAAGCTATTAAGTCCTGGGAAAGGCCGAGTCACAGGATTTAGGATAATATCTCTTGATATTAGAAACTGAGTGGATTCAAAGGATGTAATTCTTTATTCTTATTCATTTATTCATATATGAGTATATTTAATCACTCATACCTATTCCTTAGTTAATTATTTTTAAAAATTTTATTGTGTGTCTTTATATGCCAAACTATTTTAAAAACTATATTACAAATTCCAATAATCATAATTATTCATAGTTGAACTCTTTTATTTTTATTTACATTAAAGTTATATCTTATTAAGTGTTGCATAAATAAGCCTATAAACCTGATGCATACATAATTTCAAATACAAATTTTGTACACACAGTTTGCTAAGCAATAGAAATTGGCCTTTAAAATTATTAAAATGTAATTATTTAACTATAGATATATGCCAATGACTTAAATTTGTTTGAAGAATATTGTGAAATTATTTAATATTTACTTCAAGAGTTTACTTACTACCCAACTGACATAAAGAATTGTAGAATGTTTAAGGCGATTCAAAAGAAAGGCATGAATATTTCATGGTAGTTTTGAGGTATAAAATATTTTATTATAATATACCAGTCATACAACATTGTGTAGTGCTGCTCATAGTATAAAAACTTTTCCCAAGCCCTAACTGGAGGCTCAGTGGATAGGCACTGGCCTATGAACCCAGCCAGGGCACATAACCAGGTTGCAGGCCAGGTCTCCAGCCAGGTCTGTAGCTGGAGGCAGGTGAAAGGCAACCATACATTGATGTTTTTCTCCCTTTCTTCCTCCCTCCCTGCTCTTCTCTCTAAAAATAATAAATAAAACCTTTTTTAAAAACTTTCCCCTTGACATCACCTATTCCCTGGAGTATAGTTTGGCTATTTATGTGTTGCTTGAGGAACTGAGAATTAAATGATCACAAAAATAAACAGGTTTATTCAAAACCTATTTATGTAATTCCTAGTTAATTATCTTTGGTTAATTATCTCTGTGATTTCATTGACAAACCTTATGACAAATAAGCAAGTGATGAATAAGCTAGTGTTACATTCTACAAGTTAATTTTAGAAAGCATCAAACTAATTATGACATTGTCTCTAGGAAATATCAAACTAAATATGACATTGTCTACAGTTCTAAAACAAAAATAGAACATTGTTATTTTCATTTCAGATGCGATCTGTGAGCCGAGTCTTTAGGTTTATAGACATGCCAACAGAAGAAAGTAAATCTACCAAGCTCATCAAACCATCTAAGGATGACCAGCTCTCGGAATTTATGATTATTGAGAATCAGCATGTGAAGAAAGGTGACCTCTGGCCTTTAGGGGGCCAAATGACTGTCAAAAACCTCACAGCAAAATATGTAGACAGTAGGAATGCCATATTAGAGAACGTTTCCTTCTCAATAAGTCCTGGCCAGAGGGTGAGATTTCAACATTGCTTGTTTTGTTGGACTTGTGTTCAGTAAGTGAATCTCGGTAGCTTAGAGAGATGTGTTCATAGCATCCGTTTGTAACATCATTATTGTAGACTAGGATCCATATTGAACATACGTATTTCAAGTTATTATTATATGGAGTCATTACTTTTCTATATGAAATTTAGTTTGCAGAGTCCTGAGTCTATATGAAAAGTTAATTTAAATATAATTATACATGCAAGGTATCTAAAGAAGCCATTAAATGAAACAAAATTATAATATGTTTTAGATTTTTCATCTTGAAACTGTCTCCCAGAGAAATATTTTGTTATGGACTCTACTTAATGTCTTTTTAAATTTTAACTAATTTACACTGTGTCAAAAAGTACTTTTTCTTCATTTTTTCTGCTTAGTTTGAGTTTTAATCAAGATATGGATTAATTTTTTCCAATAACTTTCTAAGCAAATTTTATTATTTAATAAGCAAAATATAACCATGCATTATTTTGAAGCATTCCTTATGGATTCCAGCACTGGGCTGAACACAGAGACGGTACTCAGGTACTCAAATATTCTAATTGTGAAGTTGATTCTTGGAAAAAGAAATGCTCATTATTTCTACATTTTATCCTCTATAAATATGGTTTAATAATGTCTTCATATCCCATATTTTTCATTTACCCATATTCCCATATTTACTTTTTGCATTTACTTCATATCCCATATTTACTGCATAAATCTACACAGGAGCATTATATTGTTTTGACTGTTATTTTTTGAAAATCAGAAAACAGGAAAGCCTTTTCTTATGAGAACTGACTTTAAAAATTTAATGGCTTTATAGTTTAATTTAAAATAGATATTTTTAAAGATACTGAGATAATGATCAAGAAAGTCTATTAGGCTAGTATACCAGGGATATATTTGATAATTAAATGCACTGGATAAAGGCTAGTTAAAAAAAGTGTAAAATGAGGGAAAGTTCCTATATACAATGAAAAATAGCTTAAAATAGCACACTGGACATTTTACCTCACCTTTTTAATCTTATAGTTAAGATAAAGATAAATTCACATACTACTGATACTAGCTATTGTATTTCTTTATATTGTAAATAATTGAATTTATTACTTTTTGATAGAAAACAACTTTAAATGGGCATAAATGGAAAGACTAGATTTGTAGGTTGAACTTAGTCCTGCTATTAGAATGAGGTTGTTTATGGGAATTTATTTTATATTATAACTACCATGAAAGCTCTGAGAATTTTGAGATTTTTGCTTCATTATTGAACTCAGAGAAATGTCAAAGTTATGCTTTGGAACTATGTAAAATTAGTGTTTGCCTTCACTCCTTTGCATTGAGAAAAGCATTGTTAAGTATTTTTCTTTGCTTTATACATCAGAGAATGACATCAGCAGCTCAGTATCCTGGAATCACCAGGACACATGCTTAAAATGCAGTCATCAAGTTATGAAAAACAACCACAGATAGTTTGATATAAACCAGGGTGGTAAGCTCTGGTAAATCATTTGCTTTCCTTTCTCCAGATATCCTCCCATCCCTTAGCTGTACCAATCCTCGCTTGCCCACTCAATTAAAGTCAACCAAATCCTCATACAGTGACAGAATCTGCAGTCCTCTTTTCTATACACAGTCCCTGATGTGAGCGTAGTAATCAGAGATGATGTAAAATGAAGAAGAAACATTATACTCAGGCATTTCATTTTCCTTGAACCTGTACATAGAAAACAGGCCATATGTATTCAAAAAGTAGTCTTTGCAAGGTGTTGTCCAGGTGCTATGGGGGAATTTAAGAAAACTCACACAAGGCTATGGATGTGCCATCCATAAATGGAAACTAATGTTTGTTAGCAGCTTACGTACCCTAAACACTGTTTAAAAACCTTTATTTGCTATTACATTTACAATATTACAATGCAGTAGGTTGATATATTACCCTTTTTGTGCACAATGGAAGAAACTGAAGTTCAATAAAGTGTCTAAGACAGCAGGATCTTAAAACCAGGTCCACCTGACTTGAATTCTTTTTTCACAAGTTGCCACTGTTTCTCTTAAAAATGTTTATTATTTTTAGAGAGAGGGGAAGGTAGGCAGGCAGAGAGGGAGAGAAACATCAATGTATGGTTGCCTTTCACCTGCCTCCAGCTACAGACCGGGCTGGAGACCTGGCTTGCAACCTGCTTATGTGCCAGG